>CM055901.1:21832263-21853185 GCA_029582155.1 Panopea generosa | reverse complement strand
TAAGTTTTTTGTTTCACTAACATTTTTATAAGTTTTTCTTAAATGCTTAACAACTTATTTCAGTTTCACTGATTTATTATTATATAATCAATATCAATAAAACCAGATGCAGTTTAACTGGAACCAGTCTAAAGTCAGGGTCTCCTAGCTGCTTTTCTTGGATTTAAGTTTTAAAGTATTTAAGCAACTACTTAAATATGTTGGTTAAACAGAAGCTTGGTTGGTAACAGTTGCCATTACTTGTACTTCTAAACTAGCACATGTATAAAATTGTGAAACATGATGCTGCTACCATAGTAACACTTCACACAGGAGAGTCACACTTCATATCGGTGGGGGGGGGGGGGGGGGCATGCAACAGTTGCAGTGAAGTGTGACCCATTACAAATTCAATTCTGTGAAAAAATAAATAATCTGCCATTCAAAGCATATGGCAGCTGTTGTAAATGGATAAACCATATGTCATGTGCAATCACACAACATTTCCTCGTGCTACAATTCATTTTCTCATTACTCTTCAGTCATATTTAAAAAAAATCAACATATTTTTAGTGTTTTTATATTGAGATCCTGGAAACTGGCATTGATTTTCATTATCACTCCGCATTCTGTCCCCAAACTTGTTGTTTCTACATCATCATTGTTTCTACATCATCATTGTTTCTACATCATCATTGTTATATGTGAACAAGCTTTCATAATCGGCAAGGGAACTATTTATTTGGAAATTCAATATGGATTTAATATAAAAAAAATGGGATGTATTAATTTTCTAAAAAGGATATGGATTAAAATAATAAAAATGCATTTGGCATATTAGTATACGGTATTCTAATTCAAATGCCAGTTTGGGTTACACAAGAATAGCCATTGATATTTAAGTTAGATGTGTTCCAACCCAAATATTTATTTGTTTGCAACCCAGGCTTGTTGGAAGTAGACAAAGGATTACTGTAAGGTTTGTGTACACAGTTTTAGATTCTACTTTTATTTTTTTAACTATTTTGTACCTTGGGTGTGTCCATGCACTTTGCTGTATACTTTTTGCATCTTGGATTTTTACAGACCGTTTTTTGGCATATATGTAAGGACAGGTTGTAATGACTGGAATGCAGTACAGGAAATGGCAGGTTGTAGTGACTGGACTGTAGTGCAGGAAAGGACAGGTTGTAATGACTGGAATTTAGTGCAGGAAAGGACAGGTTGTAGTGACTGGACTGTAGTGCAGGAAAGGACAAGTTGTAGTGGCTGGAATGTGGTACAGGAAAGGACATGTTGTAGAGACTTGAATGTAGTGCAGGAAAGGACAGGTTGTAGTGACTGGAATATAGTACAGGGAAATACAGGTTGTAGTGACAGGAATGTAGTACGGAAAGGACAGGTTGTAGTGACAGGAATGTAGTACAGGAAAGGACAGGTTGTAGTGACTGGAATATTGTGCAGGAAAGGACAGGTTGTAGTGACTGGACTGTAGTGCAGGAAAGGACAAGTTGTAGTGGCTGGAATGTGGTACAGGAAAGGACATGTTGTAGAGACTTGAATGTAGTGCAGGAAAGGACAGGTTGTAGTGACTGGAATATAGTACAGGGAAATACAGGTTGTAGTGACAGGAATGTAGTACAGGAAAGGACAGGTTGTAGTGACAGGAATGTAGTACAGGAAAGGACAGGTTGTAGTGACTGGAATATTGTGCAGGAAAGGACAGGTTGTAGTGACTGGACTGTAGTACAGGAAAGGACAAGTTGTAATGACTGGAATTTAGTGCAGGAAAGGACATGTTGTAGTGACTGGAATTGAGTGAAGGAAAGGACAAGCTGTAGTGACTGGAATGTAGTGTAGAAAATGACAAGTTGTTGTGACTGGAATGTAGTGCAGGAAATGACAGGTTGTAATGATTGGACTGTAGTGCAGGAAAGGACAGGTTGTACTGACTGGACTGTAGTGCAGGAAAGGACAGGTTGTAGTGACTGGAATGTAGAGTAGGAAAGGACAGGTTATATTGACAGGAAAGCGGTACAGGAAGGGAAGATTATAGTAAAAGGAATGTATTACAGGAAGGGAAGATTACAATGACAGAAATCTAGTTCAGGAAAGGAAGGTTATAGTGACAGAAATCTAGTTCAGGAAGGGAAGATTATAGTGACAGGAATGTAGTTCAAGAAGGGAAGATTATAGTGACAGGAATGTAGTACAGGAAGGGAATATTATAGTGACAAGAATGTAGTACAGGAAAAAAAATTGTAGTGACAGGAATGTAATACAGGAAGGGAATATTATAGTGACAAGAATATAGTTCAGGAAGTGAAGATTATTGAGATAGGAATGTAATTCAGAAGGGGGCGATTATTATGACAGGAATGTAGTTCAGGAAGAGAAGGTAATAGAGACAGGAATGTAGTTCAGGAAAGGAAGATTACAGTGACAGGAATTAGTTCAGGAAGGGAATATTACAGTGACAGGAATGTGGTTCAGAAAGGAAAGATTATAGTGACAGGAATGTAGTACAGGAAGGGAAGGTTACAGTGACAGAAATGTATTTCAGGAAGAGAAGATTACAATGACAGGAATGTAGTTCAGAAAGGGAAAATTATACTGACAGGAATGTAGTTCAGGAAGGGAAGATTATAGTGACAGGAATGTAGTACAGGAGAAAAGATTATAGTGACAGAAATGTAGTTCAGTAAGGGAAGATTATAGTGATAGGAATGTAGTTCAGAAAGGGAAGATTGTAGTGACAGGAATGTAGTACAGGAGATGGCGGGTTGTTGTGACAGTTATATAGTACATCAATAACAGATTATAGTGATAGGGACAAGAAGGAGGCAGATATTGGTGACATGGACAGTAAAAGACATTGTGCCCATGTTTTTGCATGTAAAAAATAATTGAGAAATATCTCTGCTTTCATCACAGAGTATTAAATTAACGTGTTTAATACATTTGAAACTATGATAATTCAGTTTTAAATTCAGTTCTTTTTAGTAACTTGAACTATGTTATGAATTACTCTCCTGCGGCATTAGTTTGCCTACTATCGGGTGACACAAAGATACCTTGATTGCCATCATTATAGTCTGCATAAGATGTCACTTTTAATTTAAAGTTGTTGGTTGACAATGGCATTCAGTGGCAGAAATGTATGTTGATGTAGTTTTTCTATCTACTCAAGTTTGAAGAGGTTTGAAGTGTTTGCTTCTGTTAAGACTGTCTCCACCTTTATACCTGTCAACAATTGTTTGATTTCAGTGTTGATCAGGTATTAGTTTATATCACCTGCATGTCAACTTTACAAATACATTATGTCCTCTATAATTTTATATTTCTATAAAATAAATGCAGATAAATGACATGTTGAATGGGTTGGGGAGAAGCGAAGAGGGTAAAGGGTGAGGTGGAGACGGGAACAGGGGTGTTGGGTGATTTTTTTTATTGGGAACCATAATCATTAAATAATGGCATGCCACCTGTCCACATGACAAGGTAGTCCAACATTACCTTCCTGGTATCCATGTAGTTGTTGCAAAGCTTCATCTAAATATTTTAAGTGTTTAGTTTCGGACTTCAGGTACTTAAAGGGAGTATATCAGAATAGTAGCTATATATGTCTAAAAAAACAAAATAATTATCAAAATGGATAAAAAGCATCTCACTATCATTAATAAATATAAACCGAATAGTTCAGTATGTCAAATCCGCCAAAGAACGTGACAAAATCGACATGTAAATTGGAGTGGTAAACTTGAAACAAAATCCCCATTCTAAAAAAAGACACTTAAATACTGTTTGACAATCTTTACATCGTCATTCTGACTCTTTCTGAGATGAAACAATATTTACGACGTGTAAACTGTAAACAGATCAACTTGAAATCCAAATGAAATCATGTGACTCAATTAATACATCACAAAATATGCCTAACCTAGGCGCATAGGTCAAGTTAGGAAAGCCCTTTTCAATGTAATATTTTTGCATGTTCAAAGAATTGTATAATTTTGTTTGAATATCATTTGGGATTCTCCTATTTTAGATAATGTATCATTTGGCATACAAGTCAGTGTTAACTTGATCAATTTTAAAATTGGAAAAAACATTTTTTTTCCAATATACCATGACTATATAAAATCACTGACCCCTCATTGCAAAAACATATCTATTGAAGTACCATGTATGACCAGCTGGGAATCAAACCAGTACTGAGTGTTGTTGCTAGGTAGAACTAGTACTGAATGTTGTTTCCTAGGTAGAGCAAGTACTGAGTGTTGTTTCCTAGGTAGAGCAAGTACTTAGTGTTGCTTTCTAGGTAGAACCAGTACTGAGTGTTGTTTGATAGGTATAACCAGTACTGAGTGTTGTTTGCTAGGTAGAACCAGTACTGAATGTTGTTTCCAAAGTAGAAAATAGCTGGGTGTTGTTCCTAGGTATAATCAGTAATGAATGTTGTTTTCTAGGTGGAGCCAGTACTGAGTCTTGTTTCCTAGGTAGAACCAGTACTGAGTGTTGTTTGCTAGGTACTTGGTGTTGTTTTATGGGTAGAACCAGTACTGGGTGTTGGTTTAGGGGTAGAACCTGTACTAGGTGTTATTTTAGGGGTAGAACCAGCACTGCTGTTTTTGAGCACATATATATCAAGGCTGGTATCTAACCCACAACTCCTAGCCAGCTTATATGTGCCTATAAATATGCCTGTGCTCCAGTAACTGTGCTGATGAAACGTGAACTTAATGCTGATCTGTGCTCCATCAATCTCAACATTATATTTGTCTGTGCTATTTCAGATACATAATGTACAGTTAGTGCTTAAAGTCCCTTAAACCAGAAAAAATCCTATACTACACTGTGGCGTGTTTACAGCTTTTTGGTAGTATTAACAAACACAACTTTATACATCCTTTACACAAAACTGGTCAAAAACATACTATACATGTACATTAGGCATGTAGAACTGTTATAAATGTCAGGATCAGCTTTCTCTTATAACTGTGACAGGCACTGATAAATGTGTCACTTCCTGCTGGCATGATCTTCACCAAAACTGGAGGCTTCCACATATACTTCATTATAAAATCACACTTCCACAGAAACATAGAAATATTATATACAGGGAGAATAAAGGCTTGCACATAATGAGCTTGCACATAATCATAGCACCATAGCAACAACGATATTATAAAAAGCCAATTAACAAAAACGCACATCATATTTATAAAGAAATGATGTCACTTGTTTAGATCTAAAGGTACAAATAGAAACGTTTTTTTTTGTAAGGGAATTTTTCAGTTATTAAAAGGCAGTCCTCACACCTAAACATCATTCCTGGATTCTAACTGGTATCTCTGCATAATTATAATAATAATAATAATAATAATAATAATAATAATAATAATAATAATAATTATAATATAATAAATAATAGTCTTTATTTACCATAGGGTAAAACATTTAGTTACAAACTTAACATCCATGAGGCCCTCTATTAAAAACTGTTACACAATCACACATACATAAATCAATAGAAAGATAAATGATGAAAGAAAGCAATATCGTAACAAAGTTACACACATGCATGCACACACTCGCACACATATGCCCGCACATTCAAACACACACATACACACGCACACATGGTGCACACATTATAATTTGATGTTCATTTAATGGTGATTTACATGTATAAACATATTTTGTATTTAGATGTTAACTTATTTGATTTCATCCACTGAACACAATCATCAAGAAAAGAATTAAGAGAATCAAGTTGCTTCAGGTGATTTGAATTCCAAATGATAGGACATGAATAATTTAGACACTGTTTAAATGTCTTTGTATGGTCTAGGCATAACAAAATCCTTTGGTGAAATGTGCCGAAGTGCTAGTAAGTTATCATTTTGACCTCTTGTCTTAAACATTTCATTAATGTATATTGGTGTTAAATTCTTTGAAATTTTATACATGAATTTTGCTTTTCTAAGAAAAACTCTTTCATAAACAGATACAATCTTCATTTCTTCCAAACATTTTATATATTATAGTCTCTTCAGTATTATAGTGTAAAATAATCTTACAAGTCCTGTTTTGAAGACGAAATACTCTATAAAGATTAGCTTGAGGAGTTTCACCAATGTTATTACAGTAGTCAATATGTGGTTGAATTTAAGATTTGTAATATTGGATACGGTTACTATATGAAAGGTATTCTTTTATTCTTAAAAGAAGCCATTTATTGGTATGAATCTTCTTACATAATTTAGCAATATGGTGAGACCAGTTTAGGTTGTTAAACATGAACCCCAAGTGTTTTGTTATTTGATATTAAGGCAAGATTTGCGTCATTATAATTTAGTTAAAAATCAATTTGCAAATGTGCTCTCTTTTGATGAGTTGTCATATTAACATCACTTTGTTTTTTTGCCAAATTTATGAGCATGCCAAGTTTGTTTACACCAAGTTTGCAGATTATTTAACCCTTTACTCCATAGATATGCGTTTTCCCGCACCAATCACTGAAGGCCTTTGAAAACAGTGCACTGTTTTCCATTCTGTCAATTAATATAAACATAATTCAACCAATAATTCAAAAGCATTCTATATTAGGTGTCAAAAGGTGCCTATATGAAGTAAAGGGTTAAAGCTTTCTGGCTTGGCTCTAAGTATTTTAGAGGTCTGGTCGGCCCAGTGTCATTATAATGTGACTGGGTGGGGTATCATACCATGTGTCCACAGCATGATACTTCAGTGTGGCAGTATAATGTGACTGGGTGGGGTATCATAACATGTTCCCACAGTATGATACTTCAGTGTGGCAGTATAATGTGACTGGGTGGGGTATCATAACATGTTCCCACAGCATGATACTTCAGTGTGGCAGTATAATGTGACTGGGTGGGGTATCATAACATGTTCCCACAGCATGATACTTCAGTGTGGCAGTATAATGTGACTGGGTGGGATATCATAACATGCTCCCACAGCATGATACTTCAGTGTGGCAGTATAACTTCACTGTGGCAGTATAATGTGACTGGGTTGGTGTCATACCATGTTCCAACAGCATGATACTTCAGTGTGGCAGTATAATGTGGATGGTTGGGTATCATACCATAAGTCCACAGCATGATACTTCAGTGTGGCAGTATAATGTGACTGGGTTGGTTAGCATACCATGTGCACAGCATGATACTTCAGTGTGGCAGTATAATGTGACTGGGGGGGTATCATACCATGTTCCAACAGCATGATACTTCAGTGTGGCAGTATAATGTATCTGGGTTGGGTATCATACCATGTGTCCACAGCATGATACTTCAGTGTGGCAGTATAATGTGACTGGGTTGGGTATCATACCATGTGTCCACAGCATGATACTTCAGTGTGGCAGTATAATGTGACTGGGTCGGGTATCATAACATGTTCCAACAGCATGATACTTCAGTGTGGCAGTATAATGTGACTGGGTTGGGTATCATACCATGTGTCCACAGCATGATACTTCAGTGTGGCAGTATAATGTGACTGGGTGGGGTATCATACCATGTCCCAACAGCGTGATACTTCAGTGTGGCAGTATAATGTATCTGGGTTGGGTATCATACCATGTGTCCACAGCATGATACTTCAGTGTGACAGTATAATGTGACTGGGTTGGGTATCATACCATGTTCCAACAGCATGATACTTCAGTGTGGCAGTATAATATGACTGGGTCGGGTATCATACCATAAGTCCACAGCATGATACTTCAGTGTGGCAGTATAATGTGACTGGGTTGGGTATCATACCATGTGTCCACAGCATGAATTTCAGTGTGGCAGTATAATGTGACTGGGTGGGGTATCATACCATGTTCCAACAGCTAATACTTCAGTGTGGCAGTATAATGTGACTTGGTGGGTTATCATACCATGTTCCAACAGCATGATACTTCAGTGTGGCAGTATAATGTGACTGGGTCGGGTATCATACCATAAGTCCACAGCATGATACTTCAGTGTGGCAGTATAATGTGACTGGGTTGGGTATCATACCATGTGTCCACAGCATGATACTTCAGTGTGGCAGTATAATGTGACTGGGTGGGGTATCATACCACAAGTCCACAGCATGATACTTCAGTGTGGCAGTATAATGTGACTGGGTGGGTTATCATACCATGTGTCCACAGCATGATACTTCAGTGTGGCAGTGCTTGAAAGTGACACTAGACTCCATACAACCAACCAACAAATTACCACAAGTTGCAAATAGGGTTTTTGTATTGCGAGAACACAAAAAGTATTTTTGTAAATTGTTTGTAAAATGTCATAAAACATACAGCCAGTAATTAGACATTTATTCAATTTTATAATGTTTAAACTAGACTTGAAATCTACTTATATTAGTCTTGATTAACGACCAGCTTCCAGAGAGTTAACCCATAAAAATGGGTGGAGGGCCTGTATTCATTTGTTCAGATGTAAACAGTAGTATAGACAAAATCAGCGTAAGCACAATAATTGCTGGATTAATAATAATAAGAATAATAAATTCTTTATTTAACAATGGTAACCCAGTCAACTACAATAACTTAAGAGAGTTGTGTAATATTTAGTTTTGAGTTCTTTAATAGTCCTTTGTATCAGCACAATTGCTCAGGAGAGCTAATCAACATGTAATAGACATTGCTGATGGCACTAAACTGCTGTTGCCGGAGAGCATATTGTTTTGTTTAAATTTATGTCCATCTGCTTGCTTCTATTATTTTATTTTATTTTTACCGAATCAATACTTTAATTTTTTCAGATGATGTCAATGGCAGTAGAAGGGTTAAGGACATGTTGAGATTGCTTCACAAAATACAACAATGTTACATCAATGACCAGTCTATGGAACCTGCACCACATACATCACCACAGAAACTGTTATCCAGTAAGATGGGTATACTACCTAGGCGCCGCAACTCTGGATTTTGGTGTCGTCTGCCATTTTGTTTACTTACATCACACTTACATTTAACAGTCATGTTTGGAAATCGCTGAATTCAGATTCTAATCAAAAGGATGATCTTTCTGGATATGGATTTCGCAAGCTCTTGGAAGATCCAGATGCTCGTATTGAGCGAATGCGTCAAGAAGGAATGGAGCAAAGACTACCTCAGTGTATTATAATTGGTGTGAGGAAATGTGGGACTCGGGCTCTTCTGGAGTTCCTTGATACACACCCACGGATTCGAATCGCAGACATGGAGATGCATTATTTTAACAAAGACGAGAATTACGAGAAAGGATTAGACTGGTACAAGAAGTACATGCCATTCTCATATCCAAGTGATATAACAATAGAGAAAACACCAAGGTATTTCATATCTGACAGTGCACCAGAAAGAATTAAAAAGTTCAACAGAACAATCAAGTTGATTGTGACATTCAGACACCCAACTACACGGGTTATCTCAGACTACACGCAAGTGTTTCAAAATAAACTTGAAAGAAATAAGACTTATGAAAGATTTGAAGATATTGTGATAGACAAATCAACAGGGAGAGTGAATACTGGATACAAGGCCATTCGCATCAGCATGTATTATTATCATTTAACTCAGTGGCTCAAGCACTTTAGAAAACATGAAATTCATGTTGTGAATGGTGACAACTAATTGTCAATCCTCTGGAAGAGTTGCAGAAAATTGAAACATTTTTAGGCCTTGAGAATAAGATAAGTGAGGACAATGTGTACTTTAATGAGACACGAGGATTTTACTGCATGAGATCAGGCAATAACCAGCATTGTCTTGGTGCTACCAAAGGACGTAAACACCCACGCATTGACCAAAAAATCATACGCAAACTCAATAATTTCTATCGTCCATATAACAGGAAATTATATGCAATGATTGGGCGTGATTTGAGTTGGGACTGAAGATGGATAGAGAACAAAACTCAATGGCTGTGATCAATAAATGTGTTCTTAAATGTCAGTGTGTGTAGTATGTTGAGAATCACGTGTGTTGTCTCCCTTTCATGTAAATGGAGCAAAAATGTCAGCTGAAGGGAGATAACTTCTTCTTTCATGAAAAAAATCTCTTTTTTTGTTATTATTCCAAAAGACACATAGCAGTATTAGAAGTTAATTTATGAATAAATGGCAACATGTTAGTTTGAGTTCAAGTGTCGGGTGTTTTGGATTTAAACAAATGCTAATGAAGGGAGTCTAAAATAAAACATAAAAAAAAGGAAAATATTAATCAAAATTGCAACAGAGGTTTTAGGGAAAACTCCTGAGGATAACAAATGACACCATGATTGTGCTGTCTCTGGATTTGAACCAGTGTTAGGGTGTCATATAGGGCTCACAGCCATTTGTCACTGTGTACTGATAAAACGGCCCATGCCAGAGATATCTGGCCATATATCAGTGTGTGCTAGGTCTTGTCATGTGAAGTTTTGCAATATTCTGAGATTAGACTACAAATTGTAACCTCATCAATGACCACAGATTTCATTTAAGCATGTTGTAGTGTTACATGAGACATCTGTCATGGCATTAGAGGCCACATTAGTGAGATCAGACCTCAAATATTTGCAATATTGTTAGATGGGCCATGTTTAACCAAGTGCTAATGTCACACCACATATGTTAGCCCATCTGTAACATTTAACAACATAAGTGAAGATGGACCACAATAACTTCGTCAAGTTGTTCGAGAGATTCGACAACATTTTAACCATTTCAAGCATTATAGACGGTGTTGAACTGGACTTTAATGGTTGGCTTAGATCTGTTATACATTTTAAGGAAGACAAATGAAATACGGGCTTCCATAATTGGTGACAACAGCGAGGATTGTTGCCCCGAACTACTGACATTGCCTTTTTGGGGAACAGTCCTAAATTTCTTAAATGCAGAAAGGACAGAGCTATAATCCAAACAACTTTGTGTATAAAATAAAGATATATTATGCAAAAAGTTTGAAAGTGTGAAAAAATGAACCAATGCAAGGATATAAGAATAGATGTGCTTTCAAGTATATAAAGTGAACTTTCTGTAAGAGTTGCACCCATCAATGTGATACTATAAATACAAAATATGTTAAAGACAATTAGTATTTGATACAGATATTCCATATATTAAGATACAAAACTACAGATTATACTATGTACAGGTACCAGCTATGCTCAGATAAAAAAAATATACATTATCCCAAGAGTAAAAAAAAAAAAAATATCCCAAGAGTAATGGAAAAAAAAATATCCCAAGAGTAAAGGAAAAAAGAATATCCCAATAGTAAAGGGAAAAAAATATTCCAAGAGTAAAGGAAAAAATAACCCAAGAGTAAAGGAAAAAAAATCAATCTTAACAGTGCTTGTTCAACAAGAATAATAACACAGCTACTACATCAACTATAACAACAACAGCAGCAGCAGCAACTACACTAACAACATCTGTGTTCGGCTGTATTATCATCATTGTGCGGCAGATTGCAGTATCAGTTGAAGGGTTTAATTTGTTTAGCAGCTGGTCTGCTGGCATTAATAATGTTTTAATTTGAAATGTATTAGCTGGAATATCCTATGGCAGTCCCAGATGTAAAATTATGTAATAGTAAACCTGCCTTCATTAAATTAATTCTGCTTTAAAGCCGACAATTAGAGACACCTAGAGATGCATTGCTCTCATTTCTATATCTCCTACTGAATCTTCCTCAGTCTTCAGGCATCAAATTTTACTTTACTAAATTGCATACAATTTTGCATGAAGTGTTATGTCTCACTGCGTGATTTTAATCATTTAATATTTAATTGATTTGCTCAAAGGCTATTTCTGTACACATTGAACAACATTTTTGTTCATTTTCATTTTTAAACAGGATAATACAAACTGAAATTCTTCAATGACAAAAAACCATTTAACATTAAATATTTTAATGATTGCTTCATTAAGTTGTATTGTGTGTACAGCAGTTTATTTGAAACTTGTGGTTTTAAACTATGTTTGCTCAGAATCTAATTCAAGAAAGCTGTAACCCTAATCTATCTCTAGTTCTTTTGTATTGTCTTAATTAAATAGATTTTTGTATGTTTATTTAAAACAAAATTTAACAGTTAATATGACTTATTTGTTTATTGATTTATTATATAATTATAGATATAGGAACTGCAATGGTTGAATTCATATTTTGTCAATTTGGTTTTATTTCATTCATGTTTGTTGGGTTTCAGGCATTTTCATATGTACTGATAATTGAGTGAAGATAGGCAGGTATATCACTGGGGAGTTATCTAGTTGGACTCTGTGAGTCTGTAGTATACTTGGTCTGCCCCCTCTCAGGGAGACATAATTTATTGTTTTTGTTTTCCGTCTGTCCGCCGTCATAAAATCTTGTTTGAGAACTCATACAACATATGTGGTCTTTTGCTGGGAAGAATTATTGTGAGACCTGGTTGTGTGTACCCCTTTTCTGATTCAATGACCGACTGAGTTACTGCCTTTCAACAGATATTGTCAGATATAGCCAAAACTTTTGGGAAGGAACAATGTGAGACTTGTTTCTGAACATTCTTTTTTGTTTCTGGTTATATGATTTTTTACTTTATTATTAGTATGTCTGTTTGCATTTTGTCCAGCGAACTCTGTTAACATCGGTGGTGAATTTAGCCAAAACTTGCTTGGAAGGATCAGTTTTAGGTCTAGTGCTCCTCCCTTTTTTGTTCCTGTATGATAATTTTTGACTGAGTCTCTTATGAGTTAAGCCCTTTTTAATGTTGGATAAATAATCTTGTCCATACTTCTTCTCTTAGACAATTAGTTGAAATTCACTGAAACTTACTGGGAAGAATCAGCCTAGTTTTGCATAGTTTTGCATATCTTTTTTTACGTTCTTGTTCAGTGATTTTTTTTGATGAATTAAGGCCCTTTGAATTATCTGAATGCCAAATCTTTTCAATGCCTCATCTCCATAACTGACTACCAGTACCATGTTTTGACAAACCTGGCTGCAAATTATCATTGTGAATAACCAGTTTGCTTTTCTGTGTCTTTGCAGTTAGGCTTCTTACAATCCTGTCACCAGTACTAAAATTCTCCAGTTTTTAACATTAACAATAAATTTGTAATTCTCACAATTGTATGAGGGGGAGCCATAGATTTTCCTAAAACAAAAAACAAATTCTGACATAAAGATTTTTGTAATATGTCAATATGGGGTACACTATAAATATTTTCAGCCGACAAACTTATCATGATATGTTTTTTTTTAAGTTATTACAATTGCTGGATGGCGTGTCGACTGATTTCTCTGGTTTGAATGCCTCACCTCATGTTTTGTCTTACCTCGAGTATAATCTAGTCAAATGTCTTGTTATATTACTTTTGTTTGTATATTTACCAGCACCAGAAAATATCTATTTTCATTGTAAATATATCATATACTTCTAACATTTGAAATGAAAAAAAATGAAGAAAAAAATGTTTAAACCTATACTGTATATAGGCTTCTGTTTCACCAAGATTTTACTTATATACTTAAACAATTGACTCAGTTTTGATTGGTTATGTATCTATTCTGTAATCATATCAATGAAACCATGTGCAGATTTACTGGAACCAATTAAAATCATGATCATTTCTTGATTTAAGTTTTTGAATATTTAAACATATGTTGGTGAAACAGAAACCAACTTTGACAGCCAGTTGGGCCATTTATTTTATTTCCTTTTAATTTATCTTATTTTACTTGAAATTCTTGTCATCATCCCTAAAATATTCAGTGAACTATTTGTGAAATATTTAATTTTTAACCATGGTTGATGAGTCTTGGGTACTAAATGCTCATAATATTCATCATAATCAGGTTAAATTTCTTACAAATTCTAAAGTTATTGAATTAGCCATTTTCTCTTGCTGGTAAAATGCATATTTATGTACATTCAAACCATGTAAAATCAAAAGAGTTTCTGTAAATAGATATCACTTTTTATTAATGATGATCAGATAATGTTCTGAACATTTAATGTTTGTGAAATGTACTTAATTTCATTACCAAAACAACCATCAAAAGATCAAATGATAATGCACTCGTGTCTGATTCATCTCTCTTTTGCACAAATTGAATTTACATTCATTTATCAGCGTCAGTGTTTCTGTTCCTGTTGGGAAACTTAATTTCCTGGTAAAACTGTAGATTACAACTGCATAAAATACTGCAATTATTAATTCAATTTCTATATCATTTTTTTTTCCTGGAACTCGATACATTAAGCTACTTTTCCTGATATAACATACAGATTTTTTTGATTTTTTAAAACTTATTTTATGCAATTAGGATTTCATTCCCACAAAGGATACTGCGCTATTTCTTAACATGTTTTCATGTTTGATTTTTATGCACCCACCCTTGGAAGAAGGTGAAGGAGCATTAAAGGGTGTGTATCAGTATAAAACGCTATAAATGTCTTAAAAAATAAATAAATATCAAAACGGATGAAAAGCATCTCGTTATTATTAATAAATATAAACCAAATAGTTTAGTATGTCAAATCCACCAAAATATGACAAAAACGATATGTAACTTGAAGTGGTAAACTTGAAACAAAATCACCGTTCTAAGGAAAGACAGCACATTGATACTGTTTGATGATCTTCCCATCATCATTATTACTTTTTTTCTATGTGTAAACCTGTATAATGGTCAAACTGAAATCAAAATGAAAAAACCTAGGTGCGGAGACCAAGTTATGACAGCCCTTTTCAATATATTATTTTGGCATGTTTAAATAGATATCACTTTTGCAATATGGGGTCAGTGTGTATATATAGGCATGGTTCATAGGAAGCAAATGTTTTAGCCAATTTAAAAATTTTAAAAATCCCGATAACCCTCGCTTAGTGTTGCCCCGGTGTGTCCATTCTAAAACGATCTATGTATATGATTAATATTGATGGTTAGGAATCTAGTTCAATATTTGTCGATGTCATTTAATTTCTACAGGAGTTATTTGCTGCTTTTCTATTTGATTTCTAATCAATTTACTAACATATAGCTGGGCATCTGTGTCATATGGACACATTCATAGTTAATTTATATTATAATTTAAACTCAGTTATACAATAAAGATTGGGACTTATTACTGGTAACAGCATTGACGATACAATACCTCTATCACATCATATGAGTATTTAGGTAACCAGCGGGCTGCATATAAAAGTAAAAATAAAGTGTTTGTTTATTATTATGTCACCCATATTGAAAGGGCCAGCCACACTGGCTTTTGAGACACCTTTATGCTGTACACAGTTACTTCCTGAAAGCTATCATTGCCAGACGTCAGGCTGTTAGACATTCGGTACCCCTCAATTTAACTAGCTGCTGGGTGAGCAACCGGCCGCATTAGAAAAAGTCCAAGTGCTTCCACCGGGATTCGAACATTCGACCTCCCACTTCCGAGGCGAACGCCTTAACCACTAGGCCACAGAAGACGGTATATTAAATTAAGGGGAACAGTCTTTTAAACTAGGACTCCCAATTTAAGTGGTTTTATATTGTTGGATACCCAGGAACTTCAATCTTCTGATATATTTAAGCTCACCTGAGCTTGGACTCGTGTTTGGTATCAAAATAGCAATATTTCCAACATTCATTGACAACTGTCCAAATCATGACCCTAGGATTGTATTTGGACCCCCTAGGAGTTCAAACATTTGCATATTATAGAAAAACCATATTAACAGTCTCTTTTTCTGAAACTCCCGAGTCCCAGAGCTTAATGGATAGTTTATATGTTGCATCAATGATTGGCTAATGGTCCTCTACCAATTATCTTCAAATAATGACCTAAAGGTCACGGGTGACCATGCCCACTGGGATCTAACTTTATAATTGGCAAACTTTAAAAAATCACTTCAGGTGCTTTAGCTTTCATATCATACATTCAAGGGTCTGCTATGGGGGTACCCATAAGGCATATGCAAAATATAAATAACCTCATATGGCAAATGCAAAAAATACTTTTTTCTATATGGAGAAAATAAAGTTTAAGATTGCGAGTCTCTAATTGTATGTATATCTCTAATTTTGAGTAGGAAAATAGTCAAACTGCATTAAAGGTCATCAAAGGTAATGTGTTTATACTTGCCATGTTTTTATCTGACTATTGGTGATTCTAAGACCATGTAAGGATCTTAAGAGGCTTGAAAATAGAATAAAATAGATCAAAAGACTCAAATTAGAAAAAAGTATTTGAATTTTAATTCGATTTTTCGAATAGCATATGGAAAAAATCAATAACCTGAAAAAATACTTCGCCTATATGGCATATGCAAAAAAATAAATGGGCCCATATGGCATATGCAAAAAAAACAAAACCTAACAGACCCTTACATGTTACACAATGTCACCCACCAAGTCAGTGAAATCAGATCCTGGGGAATATTTGAAATAGCTTATGTGAGTCACCCTGGGGTCATTTTAATATAATGTAATTTGACTCTGGGGTCATTTCACAGGGGGTCAAAATAATATAGAGCACTAACATGTAACTGCATATAACTTGTTTCTCCATCTCCAGCTCAGTTCTTAAATCCATTTACATGTTTATAGCATAAAATGATAATCATCAACAATATCTAATGTGCAGCATAAAGTGGATTTCTGAGAAAATTACCATTTATTTAATTGATCACTATATTAATTGATTGTGACATCGCAAGTTTCCTTCATTTGTCATGATGTTGTCTAGATTGCTTGTCAGGGAAGTGTTTTGTTTAAATAAAAAAATGCAGAAATATCGACAAAGTATCCAGAATGAGGAATAAACTGGTTGAAATATTTGTTTTATAGAATTCGATAGCTTGGTGGAAAGATCTGTGATAATCAGCCTGTAGTCCCAAGCGAGACACCATTTTGACAGAATACATCAAAAATTTTAATTAAATTTAGAAAAATGAAATGAATTATAAAAATTGAAAATTGGAATGTCAATCACTTGAAACCTTAAGATATCAACCACTGTTATGCAGAAAGAAAAAGAAACTGTAATTAACCCTTTACTCCATAGATACCAATCACAGAAGACCTTTAAAAACAGTGCTTGAAGAGTTCAGATTGCTCATAACGAGCAATCTGAACACTTCCTGCACTGTTTTCCACTCTGTCAGTTAATATAAACATAATTCACCCAATTATTCAACAAAAGCTTTCTATATTAGAGGTGTCCAAAAGCGTCATTATTAGAGGTGTCCAAAGGCGTCATTATTAGAGGTGTCCAAAGGTGTCAATATGAAGCAAAGGGCTAAGTGAAGGTCAATAGGTTAAAGTGAATAAATGATGAAAACTGCCTGATTGCAATATATGCATATCATTTATTTAAGGTGTACTTCTACTGTAATCTTAGGTGTTCTTTAAGTGATGGTAAGGGAAAGAGTAATTATGTTTAAACATTGATGGGGGAAAAGCAGTTAAATACCTGACTTTTGTTAACAGTAAATACCTGTGTAAGTAATTAATATCTGTGTAAACAGTAAATACCTGTGTAAACAGTAAATACCTGTGTAAGCAGTTAATACCTGTATAAGCAGTTGGTACCTGTGTAAGCAGAATATGTAAGCATTAACCAGTATAATGTGTAGGCCATAATCAGCCTATTTACCACTTACGATGTTCATGAACCTCAATGGTATAAACTGCTTGTACCGTCTAAAAGCAGATTTCCGTATTGAAAAGCTTGTACAATGGGTAAGCAGATACCAATTTTTGGTTTATTCTGTCAGGAAATTTTCAACGTGGATTAAATGTTTTAAAGATAATCAATTAATTCATTAATTACTGAAAATTCTTAAGGGAATGAAGCACAGTTAATAAATTTTCACTCCAGGAAATTAAATAATAATCAATACATGTATATAGATATGAAGCAAGTGGAACAAGTTCACTTTCTAGAATGCGCCATCTGTATCTCTAGCCTGTGACTGTGGCCCACTGTATCTCTCCATAATACAAGTGCCAACCAAAGTTACATTATAAAAACATGGACATGTCAGCGAACATTGATTTATCAGAACTTCATATATTATGTATAGAAACTTCTTTCTTGTTATTGATAGAAGGTGAAAACCCTGCTGAAATGTGATGCAGTTCCCTGATGTAAGTGATTATTACAAACAATTCCCCTTTTATGAAGTCAATAATTTGTTACAATGTAAATTATATCCAAACATAGTGTCCGATATTTTATAAGATAGAAATGAAATCGATAAGTAAGCAAATTAAAAGTACTGTAAGAAAATCGGTGGAGAAATGTTTGTGGGATTAGAATTAATGATAAAATTTGTTATTTTTACATGTATTGCGAAATAAGTTCTTTATTCAGGCATGAAGGAGAGGTGGGATTTATAGCCATTTACTAGGCCTTAGCAAATGTATCCACAGACACTAGGCCTTTTTCAATCCTCAGCAAATGTGTTGACAGGCTCTGGACCAATCCTCAGCAAATATGACCACAGGCCTTGGGTCTTTCTCAATGTTCAGCAAATGTGTCCAATACCCTGGGCCTTTCTCAATAGTATGTGTCCGCAGACATTGGGCCTTTTTCAATACTCAGGAAATGTGGCCACAGGCCCTGGACCTTTCTCAATGCTCAGCAAATGTGACCACAGACCCTCAGCATTTCTAAGTCCCACCAATATGTGTCCGCAGACACTGGGTCTTTTTCAATCCTCAGCACATGTGTCCACATACCCTGGGCCTTTCTCAATCCTCAGCACATGTGTCCATAGACCCTGGGTCTTTTTCAATCCTCAGCACATATGTCCACATACATTGGGCCTTTTTTAATCCACAGCACATGTGTCCACATACCCTGGACCTTTTTCAATCCTTAGCACGTGTCCACATACCTGGACCTTTCTCAATCCTCAGCATGTCCACAGACCCTGGGTCTTTTTCAGTCCTCAGCACATGTGTCCACATACATTGGGCCTTTCTCAATCCTCAGCACGTGTCCACATACATTGGGCCTTTTTCAATCCTCAGCACATGTGTCCACATACCTGGGCCTTTCTCAATCCTCAGCACATGTGTCCACATACCCTGGGCCTTTCTCAGTCCTCAGCATATGTGTCCGCAGACCCTGGGCCTTTTTAATCTTCAGCAAATGTATCCACATACCCTGGGCCCTTCTCAATGCTCAGCATATGTGTCCACATTCATTCCCTGGGCCTTTTTCAATCCTCAACACATGTGTCCACATACCCTGGGTCTTGCTCAATGCTCAGGAAATATGTCCACAGACCCTGGGTCTTTCTCATTGCTCAGCACATGTGTCCATAGACCCTGTTCTACCATGCATAGACCAAGCACAAATCCAACATGATTATTTGATCCACTGCGAAGAAAATAGTTCTGTATATGTATTGAAATATTTAACTTTGAGTATAAAATCATTGCTAATATTAAGTAAGAAAAGTCTCATCTTACTGGGAAGACTTCAGAGTCAAATGGATAAAGGTGTAGACCATATTATACTTTACCGTTATATAACTACTTATATGATTGGATGTATGTAGAGTTAAAATGTATGTAAGCATTTGTTATTGTTTTGGAAACAACACGTTAAAACATAACTTCTGGCTATATATCTATTTTATTTGACAGTACCATTACTTAAAGAAGATAGCCAAGAAAGAAATCTATTTTAATATCTTCTTGCTTCACTTGTCAGCTGAATAATGGAGGTTTTGCTTGGATTGACAAGTCTGTTGTAGCAGATGTCAATATCCCACTGTCTTCACATACATGTCGCAGTAAATCATAGAAGTGGGAGCAAGTTCGCAATCATATATGATTAAATCGGTGGGCTGAATATATTTTCTGTTATATGCAAACACAATTTGACAGGAAGAGGAGGAAATGATTTCATCTGTAAATATTCAGTAAAGATAAATCATTACACAAAATTTTATATAAATAAATCATTTAAAATAATTGAAAATCATTTCTAATATCTAAGCTTCTATAAAGATAAAAATCATATTAAGATAATAATTCCAGCTTTGAAAGACAATTTAAATAAATATTGAATTTAGTTAATCAACCATAATATTTTGTTGGTAATATTTATGCCTGCGCCAATCAAGGAAAGGTGAAGTTGCATTATGTGTTGCCCATGTCCATCAATCATCATCTGTTCGTTTGCGAGTCCCAGAATTGATTTTTTGATTGATTACATATGGAGGAAAATATATATCTAATTGATATTTCATGGGTATCTGTGTTATAAGATGCAGGTCAAGTTTGATAACTGTCGACATCGATCAAATAGGAGTTTTGCCCCTTTTCAGCTTAATATCAGTAAAAAAATTGGTTTCTGATCAATAGCAGGGACATCATTAGTATCAGTAAGGCTTGTTTTCTCAGTGAAAATATACTTTGTGAGAATCAAATAGTGTAGTAGCTGAACAGACTCAGTTGCCCTGAGATACAGTTTAAGAAATCACTATACAGTTTCAGTTGGTGAAACCGAGATTGGAACTACAAGAACAAATTGTCCCTTAATCTGATCATTGACAGAGCAATCTAGCAACACTGGACAATAACACTGTATTGATGCACTGCAGATACAATCTTTAATTGTTCAATCCTTCCATGACCTGATGATTGCGGTGATACTGACCCTCTGATATTAATAGATGTCTGCATCGGAAATTATCAGAAGGAAGGTTGGATGGTTAAGGATTGTTAATTTGACTTAGCAGATAAAATACAAGGGATTTAATGTAATGATCAAAGTGATAATTTCATGAAGATGGGTCTCTGTTGTGGGAGTGATGGAGATCTACATATATTTATAGGTATTGGAGATCTAAATGTAGGTTTATTGGAGATCTACACTATAGGTTATATGGAGATCTACACTATAGGTTTATTGGAGGTCTAAACTGTAGGTTATTGAGATCTAC